>JARQOC010000004.1:183755583-183786001 GCA_033576535.1 Allobates femoralis | reverse complement strand
ATCCGCAGCCCAGGAGACCATTCTATAGCAGGCTCGCACAACTTGATATCCAGTTACCACATTTCGGTTTCCGTTGCTGCGTTAAAAATCATGCTTGCAACGGTTTTCGTCCAGTTTTCTCAGCCGGATTCCGGCTTTGAAATGTAAACGCAAATGTCAGTGAAACCGGGTTGCGGCACCTGGATCGTAAAACACAGCACAAAACATGACAAAATCGGATTGTCCCTGATACAATCCGCCAAACAGTAACATAGGAGTCAATGAGCGCCGGATTGAGCCGGACCCGGGTGAATCCGGGACAATCCGGGAGGAATCCGATTTAGGCGAATTCATTCCCGCCTCAAAAACCAAGCAGGAAAGCCTGGGAAGATCCGCATGCGGCCAAACCAGATTCAACATTAAGGTGCAATCCGGATATCGCATGCGGATTTAGGAACACATTTTGAAGCCAAAATGTGTCTGAAGGCAGTTGCGATTACCGCATCCGGATCTGGATGCGCGTGTGAGCGCAAATGCACAACGCAGATGTGACCCTGGCCTAAGTTATAGCAATAACATTACCAGTCACATAAAATAATGGTTTCAGACACAAAATGTGAAAGTCACCAATAACCTCCTCCAAGTAATACTAATACATGCACCATACATACTGGTAGGCAGTGTTGTTTTCATTCTGCAAAATGTGTCCATCAGATTTATCATCAGACTATCAGAAAAAGAATATTAATTATAGTTTTAGTTGCACGATTAAAACCCATTAAATATACGGAGAATTGACATGTTGCCCGAATTCAAAGAAATGTAAACTCATTATTTTTCAGACAGTTATGAATGTATAATAATGTATACACCCCCTTATTTTCTGTCAACATGACAATTCTTTGTATTTTTAATTGATTTGAATTACCGTATGTAACTAATACTTTAATAATACTATAAAAAATGTAGATTTTTTATTTCATTTTGTTTGTGGAAGTCATTTTTATCAGTTTCTACATTCAGTTTTTGTGACTGCACTAATAGTGCATAATTAGTCACATATAGCTATGCAGCATAGGGTTCTTTAATTGTTTAATCAATGAATGATGCAATCGTAACTCAGGGCAAGCAATGTCAGACAAGCGCTTACACAGAACAAGAATCGTGAATGAAATGATTGAATGGTAATCATCCTAACATCGAACAGTGTACACTGTCTTGATATTGATATTTAAAGTGAAGTGTAGATGTGTTCATCAATCAAATCCTATGTGATACTAATTATCACAAACACATGAATTCAGAACGTATTGTACTAACATTTCTGTTCAAACTGCACAAAAATCTAATTAAAGCATTTTATTTCAATAACTATGAATATTTACTTGTTCAAATGCTACAACTGCTACAGAACTATTATTGCATTGGAAGACAATCAACTAATTTAGGAATTAAATTTGAAACGCCTCTTTTTTGTCAGTAAAGTGATCGAACAATCTAAAAATCTCCATTTCCATTACATAATTTTCAAAATTGTAACTTTTTAGAACTCTTTTGCTCCTCTGAAACTATTCCATGCATGATGAACACTCCTCTTTGGACACATTGTTCAGTCACTTAACCTATTCACATAACACTATTTTCGTGAGTGATGGGCTGTTATCGTTAGAATCTGACAAATATCGGCACATGTAAGGCTGTGGTCACAGTTGCCATGCGTTTTTTTTAGTGATTTAACAAAACTCATGCGTTTTTTCTTGTCAGCATGAGTTTTTTAAGGTGTGTGATGGCTCCCTGCGTTTTTGAATCTGCACCTAAAAATAGTGCTTGTAGTATTTTTTTGTGCGTTTTGAAAAACGCATGCGCTTTTGTGGAAAACGCATGCGTTTTTATAACATGGGCCTCTATGGAAAACGCATGCAAAAACGCATGGTACATTAGTAACTTTTAGCGCCATTCAAAAACGCATGCGTTTTTGAATGGCACTAATTGTACATGCGTTTTTGCATGCGTTTCCTATAAGGCCCCATAGTAAAAAACGCATGCGTTTTTGGAAAAGCTCCAAAAATGCATGGGACTGTCACACATGCTTTTGGGTATTAGGGCATGCGTTTTTTAACATGGGGGCCTATGGGTGCGTTTTTTACATGCGTTTTTGAAAACGCAAATCTCCAAAAACGCATGTGAAAAATGGTACTGTGACCCCAGCCTAAATGGGCATTTAGACCATTTTTTAGGTCATTTTTCAAATAAAGAGTGTGATTCATCAATCCAGAGAACAAGTTAGTTTAGACCAGTCTAAAGTCTAGTGGTGGTGGCCTGACACCACTCCAGTTAACCATATGTAATACTCATGTAAAACTATTTATTTTACAGTTATTGTACTCGGAAATTAGGCTCATATAAAGTGCACATTCACCAACATTTACGTTTTCCAGTCCACGTTATTTAGCCAATAAGCCCATATAACCAGTGCATACAATGGACAGAGGGAGATTTGTGCGACTGTGTGCAAGTCTTGCTATGTTTCAAGGCTCGCCCCTTTCTCAGACATGCATTATGTCTGTTTACTTGGGTTAGGCTAGGGTCAGACATAAGCCCTTGGTCCGTTTTTCCAATCCGTTTTTTCCATGATTGTGTGGCCAAAAACAAAGAGGAATAATTCCAAATCCTGGTAAAAAGCAGGGTGAATTACAAACTGAATAATTGCAGGTTGACACTTAAGCAACAAAGCAAGACGATCATTACAGAAGGAAGGTAAATTAATTAACATATACAAGAAGCAAAAAAAATCAAAGGGTACAGCGGTAATACACTTATATTTATATTACAGGCATAAAGAGAGGGACAATGGGAGGAAGCACCAGAAGGAGGGACTCATACTACTGTATCAAGATCCCTCATAACCCAAAAAATCTAGTTTTTAAACAAAACCTTTATAAAAATTGTTTTTGCATGCTATGATTTTAGATGTGATTAATTGTTTTAAAATGTTAAAATTGTTTTAAAGAAGTTCAATAAAATTCCCAAGAAAGGGTTATATCAATACACTGTGTTAATAATAGACACCGAGACCAAGAACAATCTATAGACTGAAAGAGAAAGGTTCCAGCCACTAGTTCTTAACCCATATATATGTATACAGAAGTTGGATATATATGAATACGGTTTCAATCTGAGTTTATTGCATTATTTTCTGATGCAATGCGGTACTATTGCCAGGCGCCTGATGAAGTAAGCTGGCACCAGCAGTGTACTATATAAAGCCAAGTCAAAAAGATTAAGCATTTAAAATATTTCAGACTTTGTGGTATTCAGTTTAAGCTACTGTTACATAAAAGTAATATAATTTTATCCATTTAGCTACAATTAGAGATGATCGAACTTTCCCCAAACATGTTCACCAATTGTAAATGAGGTCTGGGTATTGCAGATTCGGTTCCGGATCGGAAATCCAAACAATTTATCAAAAAATTGACTTTGAGGAAAACAGTTTGAAATTTAAAATGGGGCTAAAACTTTCACTGATTGTTTGGGGCCAAAACACTTGCTGAAAGGCCTGCTGGCTGGGAACATGTAACCTTACAATTAGGAGTGTTCCCAGTCATTGGGGCTACCATTTTCCTTCAACCATGCATATTTTTGTGCCTGACCTACTAAAGTTCTTATCACACTGAGAACCTGGAGTGCTGCAAGTCTTTGAAACAGAAAAAAAACTGCACAGCACTCACAGACAAAATGTGAACTGGTGCCAGCAGGGACGCTGGGTCAAATAACTAGTTATTTGACCCAGCGTCCCTGCTGGCACCAGTTCACATTTTGTCTGTGAGTGCTGTGCAGTTTTTTTTCTGATTTGTATCTTATGGAGTTGCTGGCTCCATGCTGCAATTTGCACCCTCATCACCTACAGGTGATCTAGGGTCGAGATGTAGTCTGCCCACTGAGAAGTGGGGGGTGGACAAGGAGGATAGGGATATCAGCGTTAGGACTCATCAGACCTGAAGTCACTTTGTCGCAGTTGATGAGCAAACAGACATTGGCCAATGTGTGTACCAAGAACTTCAGAAATAAAAAAATAAGATATTTGAGTTTTTTGAAAAAAACTTAAGTTTTTAAACTTTTTTCTCAAATATACGGTATATAGCTTGTTAGCATTTGTACATCATTGGTAGTAGCTGAGTGCTGCAGAGAACTTTTTTCTAGTTATATATATATATATATGTATATATATATATATATATATATATATATATATATATATACTCTTATTTATTTTTTCTTAGTATTTTTACTTGTTGTAATATTATTTTTTAAGAGCAAACCTTTATTATTGCAGAGGGTCACCAGTGTGCAAGGCCACATCTTCTACAGTTATCTGCGAGCAATTCAGACAAAAATAGCATATGTCCATTATTTTGCATTGATGGAGCTCTGCTTGTATTTTTAGTTGCCAGCACAGGTACAGCAAACAGATACAAGCTGCTACCCACCCCCTGCTTCCTAGTTTTACCTGGCTGGCAACCAAAATAATGGGGAAGTCCTTTTTTTATTTTTTATTAAATAATTTAAAAAAATGACTCAGCTATATTTTGGGTTGCAAGCCAGGTCAAACTAGGCAGCTGGGGGCTGGAATCCTCAGCATGTGGAGGCCCAAGCAATCTGGGCCTCCTGGCAGCAAATTGCAGCCCACAGTCTCCCCATAAAATGGTGCATTCATAGAAGCACCATTTTCTTGCGCTGTGCCTGACTCTTCCAGTTGCCCTGTGGCAGACTGTAAAATAAGGGGTTAAAGCCAGCTGAATTTTGCCAGCTGGCACTAAGCCTTAAGTTCATAATTTCAGGCCAATGTAACACCCGGTTATTATGAACCTCTAAGTAAATAGGAAATACGGTAATACACCATATTGTGAAAAGTCATATATTTGTAAATGAACATAACTACATCCCACTTTTCCAATGTTTATTATCCCCACAAAAACGTCCATGATCCTCTGTGACTTCCGTTCACAGCAGGAACAGAGACTGAGTGGCTTCTGTGAGTGGGGTGACGTCACAGTCTCGTTCTTCTCAGGTCAGCTACAGCAACACAGCTGACCTGAGATGAACTGAAACTGACTGCATGCTGTGAGCAGGCTGACATCACAGTCTAGTTCATCTCAAGTTAGCCGCGTCATTGTAGCTAACTTGAGATGTTTGACAACTCACCAGCGACCACGTAGTGATGCTCCAGCGATCCCTATCAGGTCATGTAGTTGTCAGGATCGCTGGAGTGTCGCCAAGTGTGATGGTACCTTACTGATCGCTCATTTAATTATTCTTAAATCTTCATAAATAAACTGTATCCGAATCGGGCCACCATCTAGTATATAAATAACTGTCGGAACCAGATCAATACAGCAGAGACCACTTCTTTAAAATGACTATGAAATACTATGGAAATTTGAAATAATAGAGTTGTAAACTGTTATGGTACCTTTACACGCCGCAACCGAAAAGTAGAAACCGGCAGGCGTCGGAGACAATTGTACCTTTTACCTTCAAAACCTCGCGAAGTGGCGGCGTGTAATTCAGGTTGTTGCCACCCGTCTCTTCGGATACCTGTTTTTCAGCCGTGCTCAAAAACAAGCAGGTACGGTATTTGAGTTCCCTGGGGCGTGCTTGAGAGTCATGTATACCACGCCCCATCAGCTATCATTGGTGGGGGCTACTGTGTATCCATTGGCTGTCCGTGCACAGGGCGGCATATTTAACGATCTGACCAGTCACACTACACATTTGCTATAGCGTCATGTATTAGCCAGCCTCCTGCGCTGGCTGGCCAATCATGATGTTATTGCTTTGTCCAATCACCGTACGAGCGTCGCGTAAGACACAACTCTGTCACGCCTATGTAGTTACGGCGCACAATATGTACGCCCATATTCCCTTGTGGTAGCGGCGTGTAAATCAGGGAAGGTGCTCCACAGAAGGTAACCTGCGGCACCCGTCGGCACTTCCAGGAATGCAAATACCTTCTGTGGAGCACCTTGTGGCGGCGTGTCATTGCGGTATCAGGTACCGTTAGCAATCGTTGAAAATGCGCGTGTGCACGTGCGGTGCCTACCTGTTGCTACGGTACCATTAGGGATGCTATCCTTTTATTATTGCTATTATCTTGGTAAATTTTATACTTTTCCTTGTGGAAAAGGATATAAGGGAAAATATCCTCTGTGCGAGTAAGACTAGGTTTAATGTAATTTTAGTGTTTTTGCATGTGATTTTTTGACAATTTTATAAGTGTGATATACAATAAAACAAAGTGCAATTTTAAAGATAACATTATTTTAGTGTTTATCATTTAGTGCGCTGCCAATTATTAATTTATTTATACACATCAAACTACTAAGGGGCATTTTTGAGGGTAGATGCCTTAGGGCAGTGTAGCTCTGGGAGAGGTTTGAGCGCTAATTCTATTATTTTAAATTATTCCCTTTAAAACTAGCAACCTCTGGGAGTGATTGACCATAAGTTTCTTAAGTTGAGTAAGTTGAACTAAGATGACTTACAGGGAAACTGTCAGCTAGTTTTTGCCTTCAAACCTATCACTACCTGTCCCTGCACCTTTTTAATTCACCCCTAACCAAACCTGTCTAAGCTAAAACTGTCCTATAATGTTTGTGCAAAACGACTTTGTCATTTACATTTTTATATGCTAATGAGTCCACTGGACAGTCTCCATGGCTCTGTCTTCCCCCTCTTTGCATGTTTATCATGCCCTGCTGGGCGTGATAATAGAATCCTGTGGCGCTCTCCCGGCTCTTCAAGTCAACTTTCCTCCTTCTGTGTGTATGACGCCGTGGCAGCATTATTTCTGCAGCTTCGCATTGCGAATACTTCTGAGGTGCAATGAGCGGTTTTGTTATGCTCAGTGCTCATGCTCAGAAGCCCTCACTGATGGCACCGCATAACAGAGCACTTCTGAGCATGCACACTAAGCATTATGATGCCGCTCAGTGCACCTCGGAAATATTCGCAATGCAAAGCTGCAGAAATGATGCTGCCACGGCATCATACACACAGAAGGAGGACATTTGACTTGAAAAACCGGGAGTGCACCAGAGAATTCTATTTGTACGCCCAGTGGGGTGTGAGGCCAGCAGCAAGTGGAGAGAATGGAGCCTTAGAGAACGTCCAAGCTGATTACATAGCGTAGTGAAGATGACTCATTAGCAAAATGTAAGTCACAAAGTTTTTTTTCACAACCATTATAGGAAAGTTTTAGCTCAGACAGGATGGTTAGGGTTGAGCTAGCAAGGTGCAGGAACAAGTAGTGATAGGTTTGGGGTCAAAAATGAGATGACAGGTTCCCTTTAAAGAGTAAATAAACTTTCATTATTTTTATATAATTTTGCCCAGCATGGAAAGGTATGAAACTCTGCAAATCACTTTATTAGATAGTTTGTCTTCATTCTTAAAAAAAAAAAGTGGATGTATTTGTCTTCAGCTGTATTCATATCAGAATGTACTCATTTGTGGTACAGATTCTGGCAGTGAAAGGGTCAGCACCCGTGTGCTCCTCTGAGTATTGTGCTCATCAGACCAATCTCCTTCAGCAGGCCTATGCCCAGGGTTAGACAGAGGGCTAAGCTGACTCTTTCACTGCCATCATCTGTACTCCAAATGAGTACATTCTGAAATCAATGCTGATAGTGTATTCATTTCAGACCAGAGAAAAGAAGAGGTTTGGAAGCCAATTATGTGCATTTGTTTCCAGGAATTATGACAAAGCTCTTAATACAGTCATTTGCTAAGCATCATGACTTTCACTGCTGGATAAAATTAATTAAAAAAAAGTTTAGTTGCTCCTTAATGAACATTGTTAGGCAGAATATGAGCAAGTGAAGATGACAATGGTATTTAAATATATCATAATGTGATAAAAGTGTGAGGTATCTTCTCTCTTATTACATATTTATTGGTCTGTAGTCAGGGTGATATAGGCTCTGATACAATTGGTTAAAGCTAATTCCACTGATCATTCTATAATTTGGCACTACAATAGGTCCAAGGACTGCCGTACTGGCACATGTTGATTGCTTTGCAATCGATGAGTGCTGCTGCTGTGTTTAAATTGAGTTTTTTTCCCTTAATTTATTCTGTGTGCTGCAGCTCTGCAGGTAGAGGGGTAAGTCATAGCATTTGGGTGAAAGTGAAGGGGTGTGTCTTAGTATTCAGATCTCCACTCCTCCAGCCTTGAAATAGCTCCACTTCCCTCCACTAGGTGTCGCAGATAGAGCTCATTTCTACTTGGGCCTGTGCTGTGAAGTCGTGCTGTGCTGAGCTGTGTTTTGCTTTTGTTGACTTCCATTGTAGCTGCTGGGTTTTCCCAGTCCGTGGGTGAAGGTAGGGGTTCTTAGCCTAGAGCTTAAACAGGAGTGAAAGGCTAGGGTTGCTGCCCGAGCCTCCTCACCTTCAGAGGTACCTTTGGGAACATAGCTAGTCAGAGACCACATGTCCAGGGCCAGAATAGCTCCCTTGAATGTTCTTGCCCACCTCACCATCTTCTGATTCCCTATCCATTATACCAGCCTTTTACACCTACGCTTTCTCTCTGCCTATAAATAAAGCATACAGCACAGCCATTGCATCCCTCGAGAGTGTTTTACAGTGCAGAAGATGTTTCATGGCATAGAACTGCTTAGCAAATAGATATCGTTATCCTTTATACTTGAAGCCATTTTTATTTTATATTACTACAATGTATCACCTACTATGTATATGCCTAAATAAATATTTTCTTATCATTTGAAATATAATGGTTATAATTCTGATAACAAATGTACTACGTGTAAAATGATCTCGGACGGAGAAATATAACAGATGTTGGATTATTGAGCACAACACACTAAATTAAATCACTAAGATTCCCCTAGGTTAGTGTAATGGATGTTACATTCTGCTAAGCTCACATAGATAAAAAAAATTGAATATCCATACAAAGAAGCTAGGAGTGAATACTTAGATATACAATGTACCTCTGTATCAAAGTATAAAGCTCAGATATTACACTTCACAGTGAATAGAAAGTATGTTGTACAGTCTTTACAGCATCCATCCTATTTTGTAATAAGATGAGACATAGGATGTCTCGAAACCCTGCTGCTATGTAACATCAATTACTTTATTTTTGTTAGTCAATATAAAGTATCACAACTACAAGATTATTATTTTGTTTCTCCCACTGAGAGCAATTATGCTTTGTAACAATGCATACTACAACATCACAGGATAAAACATGATAGTCAACTTGGTGGCCACCAAAGAAGTTCATAAGAGGGTTCTCATCCGAGTCATGCATCAATAGAATATGACAGACTGTACATGTCCGAAAAATACAGTTCCTACTAATGAGCCCTGCATCTGTCTCAAAAATGGTAAATTGGCCTTATATGCACGACCCTTATTTTATTTCTATAGGAGCTTAGAAAACTGCTGATATCAGCATGTGTGGATATTGCATGTGTGGTCTTGTAATTTCCTGTTAATTTCACATTTACCGTAAGTCAGCAAAAACTTTCAACTTGTCACTTCTTGAGAAATCTTCACAGAAAAATGACATTGTAATTACTAATCAGTTGTCATATAGATGGCCTGTTGTCTGAGGACTAAAATGTACAAACACTGCCAGAAATCTTGGAAATGGCTAGATGTCAAATTACTGCACATAATATAGTACTTGGGAAGCGTAGAGCGTACTTTTTTGATCCATGACTGTCTTAGCTCATTCCTTTATTTCCAAAATTAGAGATTGTTTCTTAACCACTAAGATTAGTCTGAAGCATCAGCCATCAAGTTTAGATTGAAGGATACGCAGTGTTAAACAACCATCCATGGGCAGCATGTCGGTTAATCCCTTCAATCCCTGGTCATTTTCCATTTTTTCATTTTTGTTTTTTCCTCCTCTTTTTCCCAAGAGCCGTAACTTTTTATTTTTCCGTTAACATAGACATAAGAGGGCATGTTTTTTGTGGGACGAGTTATACTTTTGAATGACATAATTTATTTTACCATATAGTGTACAGGAAAATGGAAAGAAATTCCAAGTGTGGTGAAATTGCAAAAGCACGCAATTGTTTGATCAAATCACATCTTTCCAAGCATCAAACTGTTTGTTATGAGTAGTGAGCACCCAAGCATGGTAGTGCTTTCTCATCACTAGCTCTGAGTTCCATAGATCTCGTTATTAGATCTGTTATTTACAAATATGTTTCTAAATCTGTGAGACTCCATGGGTCCAAGTTCTAATTTAAACTTTTAAGATAGAGTCACACTTGCATTTTTTTTTACAAATCCTGATCTGGTTTTGAGCTTTTAAAAAGCTCAAAACCGGAGCAGGAAATGCTCCTCATAGGAGCCTTTTCTAAAAACCGGATTGCTTTACAAGCAATCCGGTCACTGCATCCGGATCTGCAGCCTGCATGAAAAATCATGCAGGCTGCAGTTTTCAGAGCAGTTCTAACCTCCGCAATGCGGTAACCGGATTGGTCAGGATGTGTAATCCTGAATAATGCGGTAACCGTATATACTTTGATTATCCTGGCTGCCGCCGGGATAAGCAAAGTGTTTAACTGTAAAATAAAGCTTTATTAATGATACTAATTATGCCCTTCATGTCTCTAGGGGTGCCCACTCCCCTAGAGACATGCTACCTACTTAGGTTGGCATGTAATAGGCTAATATGTTATAGACAGTAAGCCGACTCCTGTCGGCTCTGTAAATTTTTATGAATGAAGCCGCAGCTCATACTATACGTAATGTACGTATGGTATGTGCACTGTCCTAGGTCCTGCAGGCATTTACAGTAGATCTATGGGCTGCGCAGCTATCCGGTAACCGAATTGTTCCGGATTACACATCCAGAGCAATCTGGTTACCGGATTGCGGCTTCAGCAATCCGGTTACCGAATTGCGGCTTGTCTGAAGCCAATTGCGTTCACCGCATCCGGATCTGGATGAGGTGAACACAATTTCAGTAATAAATGTGACCCTAACCTTACAGTTGTGGCCAAAAGTATTGAACCCCTGCAATTCTGTCAGATAATACTTAGTTTCTTCCTGAAAATGATTGCAATCACAAATTCTTTGATATTATTATCTTAATTTAATTTGTCTTCAATGAAAAAACACAAAAAGAATTGTCCTAAAGCCAAATTGGATCTAATTCCACACCAAACATAAAAAAGGAGGTGGACAAAAGTATTGGCACTGTTAGAAAAATCATGTGATGCTTCTCTAATTTGTGTAATTAACAGCACCTGTAACTTACCTGTGGCACCTAACAGGGGTTGGCAATACCTAAATCACACTTGCAGACAGTTGACATGGATTAAAGTTGACTCAACCTATGTCCTGTGTCCTTGTGTGTGCCACATTGAGCATGGAGAAAAGAAATAAGACCAAAGAACTGTCTGAGGACTTAAGAAACCAAATTGTGAGGAAGCATGAACAATCTCAAGGCTACAAGTCCATCTCCAAAGACCTGAATGTTCCTGTGTCTACCGTGCGCAGTGTCATCAAGAAGTTTAAAGCCCATGGCATTGTGGCTAACCTCCCTAGATGTGGATGGAAAAGAAAAATTGACGAGAGATTTCAACGCAAGATTGTGCGGATGGTGGATAAAGAACCTTGATTAACATCCAAACAAGTTCAGGCTGCCCTGCAGTCCGAGGGTACAACAGTGTCAACCCGTACTATCCATCGGCGTCTGAATGAAAAGGGACTGTATGGTAGGATATGCAGGAAGACCCCACTTCTTACCCCGAAACATAAAAAAGCCAGGCTGGAGTTTGCCAAAACTTACCTGAGAAAGCCTAAAATGTTTTGGAAGAATGTTCTCTGGTCAGATGAGACAAAAGTAGAGCTTTTTGGGCAAAGGCATCAACATAGAGTTTACAGGAGAAAAAAAGAGGCATTCAAATAAAAGAACATGGTCCCTACAGTCAAACATGGTGGAGGTTCCCTGAGAGATCTAAAAATGGCAGTTTGGAGAAGGCACCCTTCAAATATCAGGGACCTGGAGCAGTTTGCCAAAGAAGAATAGTCTAAAATTCCAGCAGAGCATTGTAAGAAACTCATTGATGGTTACCGGAAGCAGTTGATCGCAGTTATTTTGGCTAAAGGTTGTGCAACCAAGTATTAGGCTGAGGGTGCTAATACTTTTGTCTGGCCCATTTTTGGAGTTTTGTGTGAAATGATCAATGTTTTGCTTTTTGCTTCATTCTCTTTTGTGTTTTTTTTTATAGAAGACAAATTAAATGAAGATCATAATTCCAAAGAATTTGTGATTGCAATCATTTTCAGGAAGAAACTGAGTATTATCTGACAGAATTGCAGGGGTGTCAATACTTTTGCTAACAACTGTATATAGATATGTGAATACAACCCAATTCTGCAAGTCTAAATACAACTGACAAGCATACAAGGATCGGTGGTGCTAGGTATTTGTAATTAAGAGAAAAACATTTAATCACTTTCAATTTTGTCAGTTGCAAAGAACTTCCCTGAAAACATAGAACCTATTGCTTTTATCAGGAGTAGTTATTGACCTAAAAATCTAGCCTTGCAGTTATCTTTTAATCTGTTTAACAGTATGATGAAAGCCTGGAGACTTATTTACTATCCTTTCTGAAGTCTTGTTCTTCACTGTTAGTTTGCCCATGCTGAGAAAAGAATCTTATATTGATGGCAAATATTTCCAGCTGCGAGCGCTTTTCTGTTAAATCCAAAGGCACTCAATACATTAATTAACTAGAAATACACTGCTCTGCTTCCCACATTTGCGTAGTTGTGGCTAAACTCATATTTATGATTCCTCCCTTCTATATCCATTGAGCTATTTCAGAACTATAGAAATGATGGCATTCTCTAACTTGTCAGTGATCTATACTCATTTCTGAGTTTGAAATGTTCAGATTTGACATACCTTGGAAACACCAGGGTACATGAATGGCATTCATTAATCTATGGCAGAATATATATAAAGTCGGGGAAAAATATTCTAAATTAAGATAGTAAAAAATGAGTTGTGATTATGATTCTGAATTTCATCTGTAGCCAACAGCAGTTTACTACTCAACGCTGTGTTTTTATGTATTGTCTGCATCATGACTTATTAAACATGATCTGTACTGAGGACAGATCTCTTTAAGTTAGGGCATCTCCTAGATGACCTAATAAAGACATGACAACTCATGCTACTGCATCCTCAGGCTCCCATCTGAGTAGCACATCTCTGTTGGTTGACTGACCAAGAGCTAGATATCTTGTTGCGATATACCACAAAAACAAGCCTTCATATTGATGTGATGATAACAAATAAAGAAAAAATTGCTGATTCCTAAAGGCCCTCAATAAGTTGCATTCGTAAAAGGGTTTCCCACTTTATAATGTTTTTCTCAAACTCCCACAACATTAATAAATTGTTGGAAGCATTCTTACATTGTTGTCCCCAGTTGACACATCTTGCTCTTTTCTAATCCCCTAAAGCTCCGATTTCTTTTAACTGAAATTAGCCTGAAATAGACAGTCCTATAAAGTATATGATGTTTCTGCCTTGCTAATGTGACAAACTACATTTCCCATAAGTTCTCTGTTCTCTTCTGCCCCTTTGTGCTGCAGACTACTTTCAGATTTTCAGCTGAGTTTCTCTTTTTGATTGATGACTCGGGTGTTGAACATTGTGCTCAGAATTGTATTGTATCCTCTTAGCGCTTCAGCAAATAGCACAATATTGTGACTCAGCGCTAATAGCAGTGTCCTCAGGGTTGATTTGCTGTTTTTATTTATTGGTGAGTTATATATGAAAGACTATATTCCTGATTGTTTCCTCTTGACCGCACTACAGTAATGAACATATGGCAGAGAAGCAGCGCTGCTAGCAAAGGTCTTAGCGCTTACCAGTAAAGTGTTCATTGCTCTATCTTAGCCTTAGTGCTCCTCACCCAGTACTTTAAGAATGTACTGCATGCATGGTATTGTAACTCAATTGACTGCATATCATTAAAGAAACAAATGCTTGTCCTGTAAAACAAGAACTGCAGGAGGTTGCACCTCTTGCAAACACTGGTAACATGTGGGGTACTTTGGAGAAGGTTTTATTACAAACAATGTTTGCTTGACAAATGCTCTGTGCCGAAACATTGCGGTCCCTGGGTGAATAAAATCCACATCATTTTTTTTCTAAAGGAAGTCCTGCTGTCCATTTTTTCCAGTGTCTACAATACCTTGGGTTGTGGTAGGAGGGCATTGCACCCGACTAAAGAAAAAATTGTGCTGTTCCGTTTTTTTGTTTCTTTATATGTATTCAGGTTAAGTAAGTATTGAACACCACCGACCTAATATATGTTTTGAGTTTTTATTGACATGAATTTCTCACAGAGGTGGCCGGTTTATGGTGAAAAGATGTTCTTTTCACTTCCAGGTTATGGCTCCATTAGTGTTCACTTAAACCTTCAGTACTTAAAAACATTTGCTGTAACCAATGCCATCAGTACATTTTGCAACAATAAGATTGTGAAGGCCTTGTGATTGCTCACTGCTTTTACCCATCATGAGATGTTTCTTTTGTGTCACCTTCGTAATGAGACTCCTTTTTATAGCCTTTTTATCGGTTCAACCAACTAATGTTATTTTCACTAAGTGGCAGGATTGCTTTCTAATTACTAATATATTTCAGCTGTTATCATGACTTTCCTTGGCTTTTTGCATCTCTCTTTCTTCACCTGTTCAATACTTTTTACCTGTGTCATTTCTCATTATTTCACCGAACATAAAGCATCATTACAGCATTTTGTTTTTCACCATTGTAGTGGTGCTTTAAGTATAAGTCATATGCCATATACTAACTTTCCCACATTACTGAGCCTGCTCCTGTTCCGCAGTGCCATCTTGCGCCTGTAGATTCTGACTAGCTAGAAATCAGAAGCTATGTCACAGGCACTCAGTGCATGTCTAAGAGTACCAGAATGAGGCTCCGATAGAGGCATTGAAAAGTTATCACCAGGGGGCTCCATGAAACACTGGAGCTGCCGGCTTGTCCCTTTTCAATGCAGGCCGACTGGAACACTGCTGGAAAAAGATGAAGGTGGTGGAAGGACAGGGCTCAATGGACTTAGATTTAAAGCACCACTACAGTACTGCAATAAAAAAAAATTGCTGTAGTAGCGCCTCAACCGCTTCAGGACATAAGACGTACTGGTATGCCCCAGGTTGCATTTTTCGCTGCACGTGTCAGCTGAACTAATCATTCAACTTGAGTGTCTGACAGCAATGGGTAGATCAAAGATCTGTTTGTGGCTCTGGAGGAAGCTCCTACCCCACACAGGAGGAACTCATGGTAGGATAAATTCTCATTATCTCCTTGAACGTTGTTTGGTTCACTCTCTAAAGCAAAAAGAACGAGTCAGTCACCAGTGGAGAAATGGGAAACTCCTGTTTTGCTGATAACTCACACTTAGGATGGTTTTAATATTTTTCATGTTTTTCTGTCTTCTCATGATCAGATTGTCAGATTGAAATAAAAAAAATGTTTAAAACAACGCTCCTAAAGCTTATCCCCCAATCCATTAATTTACCCTTTGTGTCCAGTCCTGGCTGCTCCTTTCCTTTTGTGTGGTCCTTTCTTCCCTCACCTCTCCTATAATTTCAGTTTGGAATTGGTTTATATAGTGGTAACTATTTGGACATGACTGTGATATTGGTATAATTGTGTAAACAGTTATTTCTGTTGTTATAAGATTATTTAACTAAAAAATTTATTGTTTAAAAAAAAAAGATCCGCCTGTGGCTGTTAACCAGTTAAAACCGCTTGTCATTCACTGCATCCAACCGATGGCCCTGTACATTGATTGTCTATGTCTGTGATGTTGGTCTTCCTGGAACACCAGCTGCAAGCGGCATTCATAGCAAGTCATCATTTCTGATGTAGACAAGTGATTGAATGATTGGAGCTTCAAGTCCCAGTAAATACAATAAAAAGTGAAATAAAAAAAAAACAACTAATAAATGCAAGTTCAAATCATCCCCTTTTGCGTCACTGACAATGAAACAGTAAAAAAAAAATACATATTTGGTATCGCTGGATTCAGAAATGCCCAATCTACCAAAATCTAAAATAAATAAATTGGTAAAGGGCATAACAAAAAAAATAAAAAACCCCAGAATTAAGTTTTCTTGGCCAAAGCAAAATTGCAAGAGGAGATAAAAGCATCACATCTACCCCAAAATGGTATCAGTTAAAATGGCAGCTCAGAATGCAAAAAATAAGTCATGACTTCAGGCCACTTCACAGGCTCCAATACCTGAAACGATATCGGTGAAACATCACGCTTTTCAGATCGTTCTTGCGATCTCGTTTGTGCATCGTTGCGTGTAAACGCAGGATGTCTGAACGAGAAATCGTTGGATTGGACATCTCAAATTTGAGATCCTGACCTCAAATCTATCATTCGTCGTCCAATTAAGGATCTGTGAAGCAGCTACATCGTTCAGTGTGACACCTTTTTGAACAATATCAGTCATATTTCTCCTATTCCTGCCACTTTGTAAAATCAACGATCTTCTCCAAATAGCTGGAGCGTTGCCAAATTTTTGATCCTTAAAGATATCCTTGCGTGTGACAACTCACTAACAAGGTCGGAAGGATTGCGGTCACGTGACATAGCTAACGATATCATTCACATACATCGTAGCGTGTGAAGCGGCCTTAAGCCCCAGATCTCAAAAATAAAAATGTTATGGTTCTAGGAATATGTTGCCAAGAGCAAATTATTATTTTTTGCAAACTTCCATATTTATTTTTTTACTACTTAACTTGAAAGAAATCTATACTTATTTCATATCTATGTACTCGTGCTGACCTGGAAAATCCTAATGTCACGTTAGTTTTACTGTATAAAGACATGGTAAATAGGATTGCATTCTTTTTGCAATTTTACCACGCTTAGAATTTGTTTCTCATTTTCCAACACATTATATGGTAAAATAATTCAACAGTACAACTCATCCCGCAAAAACCAAGCCCTCATTCAGCTATGTTGAGGGAAAAATAAAAAAGTTATGGCTCTTGGTAGAGGGGGAGGTAAAAACGAAAGGGCAAAAATGGAAAATAGCTGGGTGGTGACGGTTAATTTTTGGACACCTATGGTTTGGTTTCTTTGTGTGGATTGGATGCGGCATCTGGTGAGAAATTCATATCTATAGCCCCTTTAGAAATATATTACCAGCTGTACATATATCACACAAGTAGCTCTGTTTTCAGTGTAAGTGGACATTAATCTATATATCAAAACAAGAATGATCTAGGACTCCAAAAAATTCAGTGATCAAAAAGTTAAGTATTTTATACTCTCAGGCATGAATAATGTACAATTTATGTTCTGAAAGCCTCATGAAAACACTAATGGGATAATTTGTATTACAGGTTTCCTCAGGAGCTTAACATGGGAAAACTCAGTGCAGAGGTGACGTGGAACTTATTTGCTCAGGATATGAAGTATGCTATGGAAGGTAATAATACACTCTGGAAATAGTTATTATGTCATGTGTATCAGTGAATTAATTGATGATCATTTAGTATGTTTTTCATTTTAGTATATTGACTAGTATCACTTCAAGATCAGTGAAGGAATTGTTTCAAATATTATTAATGAAGCATCCAGCAATATGATGGATGTGTAAGAAAATAATGACTACTGTTGTGCTGCTTAAGAAAATCTCTGATTGCTTTCCAGTCCTCGCCACATGTAATGCAGGTTTCGGTATCCAAGAGTCAAAATTACAACTAAAATGAATTATTACCCACTGTTGTGTCTATTGCTGTCCCGTCACTATTTTACACTGTCACTTAGATTCTAAGTGATAAACCATTCAATGTTGATGATAAGCAGTTCAGACATCAGAGGAGGATTAGGCTATGTGTCCACGATGCTGATTTAGTACAGATTTTGTGAAGTCCTATGCCAATGCTGCATTTTTTTCCACTGCGGGTACACTGTCTACTTTGGTGCGGAAAAAACTGCAGCATGTCAATTCTTCATGCATGTACACTGTAGATTTGACCACAAAAATGCTGAGTCGTAGAAAACAGAATGGCAAAATGCACCATATCCACAGCAGATAAAAACACATCATTGGCACAACCATGTGTTTGGTGCGGATGTTTCTGCAGGTGCGGATTTCACCCAGTAGAAAATCCACACCAGTATTTGCTTATCGGCATATAACCTTAGAGTAAAGATTCCTGTGGGATCTAGGGTCCCCTTTTTTAGCATGGTTCTATATAATCTGTTGAAGGGAATGTGTCAGCTTGTTTTAGGCCCCTATTCTGCCACTATCTGTCCCTGCACCTTGTTAGCTCATCCCTAACCATCCCTCTCTGACCTAAAATTAAACTATAAAGCTTCTGAAAAATGATTTATTAACTTACATCTAGTCTATGTTGGCAGACTGGGATGGGCGGTCTCCAGGGTTCCATTTTCCCTCCTCGCAGGTCTTAGCTCACTGTTTTTTTTCTGTAGCCAAAACATGCTCTCTTGCCAGTAAAACTGCTTATAAAAAACAGGTTTGGCTGTAGTTTTGCTGCATTTTTTGTTGCTTTTTTGATGTAGATTATATGTTTCATTGGTCTACATTAAATGTTTCATAAAGTTAGTTTCATTCTCCAAAAAGCAGGAAAAATGCAGCGGTTGGGTTTTTGCACTTTCTCATTGCTTTCTATGGTGAGAAAACTGCAAAAAACTTAAAATAATTGACATGTGGCAGTTTTAATAAAGCAGCAGTTGTCCAATTCAGTCAGGAAAAAAGCAGCAGTGCACACAAGATTTCTTAAATCTCATTTTTCTTTTAACTGTAAAAAGTTGCTTTTAATTTGCATTAAAAAATGCATAACACATGCTGCAAAAGCACAACGTATGATTGTAGCCCTTCAGTTTACCCTTAAAGGGAACCTGTCAGCTCATTTTAGTCCCCTATCCTACCACTACCTGTCCCTGCAACTTGCTAGCTCATCCTTAACCAACCCTCTCTGACCTAAAACTGCACTATAAAGCTTGGGAAAAATGATTTACTAACTTACATCCGTAGACTGGAATGGGCGGTCACCAGGGCTCCATTATCCTCCTCGCTGGCTCTTAGCACACCCCACTGGGCATCATCATTCCATCTCCATACTGTATGACGTGCATCTGGACATCAGTTCCGCTCCAGTGCGTTGGGCGGGCTTATCAAGCTGTACGGGCGGCTTCAATATGTGCACTGCACATATTTTGGAGCTGGACAGTTTTCTCACCATAGAAAGCAATTAGAAATGTGCATAAACGCAACCCTGCATTTTTCCTGCTTTTTGGAAAATGAAACTAACTTTATGAAATATTTAATGCAGACGTAGACCAATGACACATATAATCTACATCAAAAAAGCAACAAAAAATGCAGCAAAAACACAGGAAAACCTGTTTTTTATAAGCAGTTTTACTGCCAAGAGAGCAAGTTTTGGCTGCAGAAAAAAACAGCAGAAAAGCAACATTTCAACATATCCTAAATGTCTGCATTGTACTAGGGTCTGTAGTTTGGGGTTCTGATTTGGCACAAATCCCTTATAGTCATATTGAAAAGCTTGTTGGAAAGCGATTATGACTTTGAGGAGCTGCTTAAAGGTGGCGCTGGAGTTATTCCACTTCCTTACTGAAGTGCCATTGTACTAGGCACTTTTAACTTGCATTACTGGAACCAGGGTTCAAAACCAATGAAGGACAATATCCACATGGAAATTGTATGTTTTCCCTGTGTTTGCATGGGTTTCCTTCAATTTTCACCCAAAAGACATACTGATGAAACATTGAAGGCCACTTTACACAGCACGGTATCGTTGCCCAACTACGATAAAAAGTCACGTGGTTCGGGCGTTCCCGTCGATATCGTTCGTGTGTTGTGTGGTGTGAATGAGCAATGTGACACCAGAACAATGCAAAAACGATATTGTTTGGGAATTGTGCAGGCTCTCCAACTGGCCAATATTGGCTTGACGATCTTGCAGGATCGTGCTGTGTGGCGGTGCAACTACGATTTGGAGCGCAACTTCCCCTATTCACTCCCATGTTAAATGGTCGTTCCCTGGGTCGCTCGTATACAGCGCGAAGGAGGGGGCGTATACATCGCAGTTGCGTTGCCTGCCGATATCTCCCTGTGTAACATCTCCTTTGCGATTTTGGACTACTGGCAAAAACGTGCGCTCTCCCATGCCATTGTATACAGTATCGGAACGATATTGCGACATGTAAAGCGGCCTTTAGATTTGGGCCCAAGTGATTACAATGTATGTAAAGCATTATGAAATGTGTTATCCCTACATAAGCAAGTATAATTAATAAATGAAAGTATTTTGATTGAAAACTAAGAGCAGTTAAAAAAAATATACAAATACAATCTAGCCACCAATATGTTATTAATTTTAATTGAGGAAGACTTTTCTACATTGACATTTGTTTTTATATCTGCTATATAAGAGTTGCCTTTTATTCTTTACTTACTTGGACTATATATATGGTTATAAAAGCACTGGGGCCATTTGAGAGGCTTGTACCTAAACATTCTATAGCCAGCTGTACACCATGTTCATTTTGTTAGAAGTTTAAAGGTACCGTTACACGACGCAATATTGCTAGGCAATTTCACTGGCAGTTTGCTGGTTGCAGTGAAATCATGGACACATTGTTCTATTTTGTTGCTGTGTACAAATAGAACAATGTGTCCATGATTTCTCTGCAACCAGCAAATTGTCAGTGAAATTGCAAGCAAAATTCCCACGTGTGATGGTACCTTTAGATACTATTAGTATTGCAATTATACAGAGGAAGAAAACAGAGTCTCTCCTGTCACCTACCGCCAAGCAAGTGTTCTTCTCATCCCTTATAACCTCTCTGTCCCGCAACCCCAAACAGCTCTTCAAAACTTCAACTCCTTACTTCGCCCGCCCGCTCCTCCCCCTTCTCCCCTCATCTCTGCTGAAGACTTTGCGACCTTCTTCAAGGAGAAGATCGACAAGATCAGAAGCAGCTTCCACTATCCCCACAACTCCCCTTCCCACCTACACTGCCCTCCTCCTCCATCAGCCACTTCCCCCCCATAACTGAAGACCAACTGTCCTCCCTTCTGTCAATATCACGCCTCACCACCAGCGCCCACGACCCACTCCCATCCCACCTCATTCCGAGCCACACCTCCATTTTCATCCCAGCCCTCACCCACCTCTTTAACCTTTCACTTAGCACTGGTACCTTCCCCTCGGCCTTCAAACACGCCCTAATCACGCCCATCCTAAAAAAAACCTCACTTGACCCTACCTCTGTCTCTAACTATCGCCTCATATCTCTTCTCCCATTCGCCTCTAAGCTACTTGAACAGCACGTCCACTCCGAACTGTCCGCTCACCTCTCCTCGTGCTCCCACTTCGACCGCCTACAGTCTGGCTTCCGACCCCTCCATTCCACCGAAACAGCCCTGACCAAAGTCACCAACGACCTACTGACCGCCAAGAACAAACACCACTACTCCATCCTGCTACTCCTTGACCTGTCTGCCGCCTTCGACATTGTTGACCACTCCCTTCTTCTCCGGATCCTGGAATCCCTTGGCATCACCCACCTTGCCCTCTCCTGGATCTACTCATACCTAGCGCACTGGACCTTCAGCGTCTCGCACTCCCACACCTCCTCCTCACCCTACCCCCTTTCTGTCGGAGTCCCCCAAGGTTCGGTCCTGGGACCCCTACTTTTCTCCATTTACACTCTCGGCCTAGGGCAACTCATCGAGTCCCATGGCCTCCAGTACCACCTCTACGCCGACGACACCCAAATCTACCTGTCCGGCCCTGACATCGCCTCCCTATTCTCGAAAATCCCACAATGCCTTTCCGCCATCTCATCCTTTTTCTCTGCTCGCTTCCTTAAACTCAACATGGACAAAACTGAATTCATAGTCTTCCCCCCAAGAAATTCCACTCCACCTCCCAACCTATCCATCTGCATCAACGACTGTGCCCTCTCCCCAGTCCCCCAAGCCAAGTGCCTCGGGGTAATCCTTGACTCCTCCCTATCCTTCAAGCCCCACATCGAGGCCCTCACCACATCCCTCCGGCTCCAGCTCAAGAACATCTCACGGATCCTTCCTCACCCACGACACCGCTAAAACACTCATCCATGCTCTTATCATCTCCCGCCTTGACTACTGCAACCTCCTTCTCAATGGCCTCCCGGCTAACTCCCTCACACCTCTCCAGTCTATCCTCAACTCCGCTGCCCGACTCATCTATATGTCCTCCCGCTACTCCCCTGTCTCCCCCCTCTGCCAAGCCCTTCACTGGCTCCCCGTCTCCAAGAGATCTCAATTCAAAACACTAACCATGGCGTACAAAGCCATACACAACCTGGCCCCACCATACATCTCTGACCTGGTCTCCCAATACCTACCCTCACGCAACCTCCGCTCCTCCCAAGAACTCCTCCTCTGCTCCCCCCTCATCACCTCTTCGCACAACCGAGTCCAGGACTTCTCCCGGGCATCTGCCTTACTCTGGAACTCCCTGCCCGAACACGTCAGACACTCGCCTACCCTGAGAAGCTTCAAGTGTCACCTGAAGACTCACCTGTTCCGTCAAGCCTACAACCTGCCATGAGACCCAGGCGACCGCCCCATACCTGACATTCCCCCACCCTACTGTATCCTAACCCGCCCCTCTTAGACTGTGAGCCCTTGTGGACAGGGTCCCTGCCCCTCCTGTACCTGTACGTCCTGATCGCCTAGATTTAGTGTACTTGTTCTTGTCTCCCTCATCCTCATGTAAAGCGCCATAGAACCTAATGGCGCTATATAAATAAATAATAATAATAATAATATTCCTTTTAGTTATTACTAGCCCTTTAACGAGCCTTTTCATATATTCTCCATTTACATACAGCTATTCCAGTGCTCATTTGTTGCTTTGATACCCTAAGGCTACATTCACATGCTACACAATTGCTGTGCTATAGATCTGCTTTGTACGGATCCGCTATTGCAGTGGAATGCAGTGAAACACATTGACATTTGCTGTCCCAGTCAAGTCAATGCATTTCACTATTTTGCATTCTGACACTGCGCTTTTTATGGATCTGCTTTTGGGCTCAAAAGTGGTTCCGTGAAAAGAAGTCACATGTCAATTCTTTTGGCACTATTCGCCTGCACTTTTACTCACCTCGCCGCACTCCCACGGAGATCTCTCCTCATCCCGACGCAACAGAACCTGTGGCGGACCTTGGACATCACCATGTGACTGAGCGACATCACCCGGTCACATGAAAGGCTGCAGGGTCCTACAAGCTGCGCTCGCTGTGGCCTCAAAGGATGAGGAGAGATCACCAGCAGTCACCTTGGAGCGTGGTGAGGTGGGTAAACGCGGGCAAAAGCACAGCGGTGTTCACACACAGAATGCTGCGCTTTGTGAGGATCTGTTCATGGTGCAGTTTTTGCACCAAAAACGGATCCTCATAAAACGCAGCAATACAACACTGTGTGTGAACGCAGCCTTATACCATATGTGTACTTTGGGATAGGGCGATACCGAAGAACTCTTACTATTTAAAGCCTACACAGCAATGTTTTTTTCTTTGTATATAAACCTTTTTCATTGGTTGATAATTTTGAGGTCACTGGTTTCAACTCCAATTTATTCAAAATAATGTTTTAGGTATTTATTTCTTCATCCTGATTATTATATACCTAAAGGTACACGGCAACAAAATGAAACGATGTGTCCATGATTTCACTGCAACCAGTGAGTTGCAAGCAATATATCTCTGTGTGTAACGGTACCTTTAGGAAACAGTGGGTCAACTTGCCCATTAGAGACAAGTGAGATATTAGAGGTATTTATTAACACAGGATTTCTCCAAAAACTCTTTATAATTCTTCTCTTAGGCACCTTTCACATCAGCGTTTTTTCCGGTTCGCGGCAAATCTCACAGCTTTGTCGCATCTGCCGCATAACGGCTCACATGCAGCAAGCCTCATTTATTTCCTATGGGACTTGTGGTAGGTGTGGCAGTTCTGGTTTTGCCAGATCCGGCAGTTGAGGTGAAGGAAACAAACGCTGTCAGCAGCGACTTTTTGACTTGCTGCAAGTGCCGGATCCGGCAAAACTGCAACTGTTGCATCTACCTCAAGTCCCATAGGGAATGAATGGGGCTTGCCACAAATGATCCATTACATACATTATGCTGAGGTGTAGCATCCATGTACCACTAAGATCCTGTTGTTCCCCTACTAAGTTATTAAATGATCCATTACGCGGCAGATGCGACAAAGCTGCCAGATCTGCCGGGAACCGTCAAAAATGCTGATGTGAAAGCAGCGTTAGTTACACTTTTATTACTGAACAGAAAAATAACATTAAGATCCTGAGTACCTGAGTAACACCTCCCTCCAACTTTCTCTGTTGGGCTACTTTCACATTACATTCCAGGACCCATTCAGTGATCCTGTCGGGGCTTACACCCCAAACCCCTCACAAAACAGGATTTAGACATTTGTGCTAGTGGTGTCATTGACTTTAATGGTGTAGACGGAGTCAACGTGTGCTCTGTCTGTCATGCTTAGGAGGTACAGGAATCAGGTAACTGGATGGTGTGATGGGCAAAGGAATTCAGGGGGATCTAATCTGACCTTTACACTGGGGGTCCCTGGCTCGCCCTGCTGTCAGAGGTACCTCTGAAGGTGAGGAGGTTAGAGTCTCCACCCTATTTTCCTGAGCTCCTGATTAGCCCTAGGCTGATGGCCCCTACTTCCAGCCACGGATCCAGAATCACAGCTACTCCCAAAGCAAAGACTTCAGCACAGCAACAAACATCTGCATAGCTGAAAGACCAAGAGTAAACTAACTCTCTATCAGCGGCATCTTACAGAGGAGGGGGAAGGCTATTTAGAACCAGGGGGAGGGGATTCCAGGTGAGTCACACCCAAGCCTCACATCAACCCTTCAACCAGCAGCTGAGCACAAGACCTTCACATCCATGCCTCACACAGCTCTTGAAGAAATGCAAACACAACACACACAGCAGCATCCAGCAACTTCAGCACAATCTAAGTGCATGACACTATTGTGGACCATTTTTCGGAGTATATGTTTAGTGCAGGTAGACACCTGAACACACTCTACTGCATTCGAGTGTCTGCTTGTAGTAAACATATACTGGCAAAAATGGTGCACAATAGAGCATGCGTTGACTCTGTCTGCAGCATCGAAGTCAATGGCTCTTTGGCACATACGTCCGAATCCTATTTTGCGGGGGTTAAACTTAGGCCCCGACGTGACCACGTCTGTTTATTGTCTGTACAGGTCCTTGATCCCAGTCTTCATTTGGTGTTATACTGTTTTTGTTTTTGTCTGTTGTACTTCTGCATTCATTAACAGATCTACATATTCATTTAAAACGTTATAATTATTATAGCACCATTTATTCCATGGTGCTTGACATGTGAAAAAGAGCATATATAGACAAGTACAATAATTATGAGCAATACAAGGCACAGAAAGGTACAGAAGGAGTGAGGACCCTGCCCGCAATAACTCATAGTCTACATGGCATGGGTGAGGATACACTAGGAGAGGAGAGGGGACCCTGCCCGAGAGGGCTCATAGTCTACAAGGGATGGGTGAGGATACAGTAGGTGAGGAAAGAGGACCCTGCCTGCAAGGGCTCATAGTCTACAAGGGATGGGTGATGATACAGTAGGTGAGGAGAGAGGACCCTGCCCATGAGGGCTCATAGTCTTCAAGGGATGGGTGCTGATACAGAAGGTGAGGAGAGAGAAGCCGGCCCACGAGGGCTCATAGTCTACAAGGGATGGGTGAGGATACAGTAGGTGAGGAGAGAGGACCCTGCCCACGAGGGCTCATAGTCTTCAAGGGATGGGTGCTGATACAGTAGGTGAGGAGAGAGGACCCTGCCCACGAGGGCTCATAGTCTACAAGGGATGGGTGAGGATACAGTAGGTGAGGAGAGAGAACCCTGCCCACGAGGGCTCATAGTCTACAAGGGATGGGTGAAGATACAGCAGGTGAGGAGAGAGGGCCCTGCCACGAGGGCTCTTAGTCTACAAGGGATGGGTGATGATACAGTAGGTGAGAAGAGAAGAGCCTGCCCACAAGGGCTCATAGTCTACAAGGCATGGGTGATGATACAGTTGGTGAGGAGAGAGGACTCTGCCCACCAGGGCTCACAGAATTTTATATTGGTTCTTTACAACTTTCCTTGACTGATTTGACATTCCGGAGACAGTAAAACTGAATTACATTCTTTATTAGTGAACGTATTTGTTGTCAAACTATTTTCCCAGACACACACAAACTTAGTAAAAAAACAAAAAGAAATGTAATCCGGGAACAGAGGATAATTGAAGGGCTGTTTAATGGTGACTTTGTGTTTTATTTTTAGAAGTAAATTCCTGTTCATTTTCTCTGTCATCATTGATAGCTAATTTCATTTTTATTGGATTTAAACTACTCAGGAAATAATTCTGTATATTTACCAGCTGCCTTTGGAACTTTTTAATGCTGCACAATATTTTTTTTACTGAATATGTCATTGGCAAGGTTATGTCTATGTACGTATATAAACTTCTGATATGTACAGCATGTAAAAACTGCCTAGCCAGCATCATGGAGTTTTTGGCAGCAGTATAGAGATCTGGATTGACTGCCTTGATGTTTATAGTGACAGTTTTTGATGCATCAGGTGTAGAGATGAAAACACATTTACAGTAGAATGTGTGCCCAGAGCAGAGCTTTTCAGTCAGCTATAAAGGCCCATAGATTCATGGTATGGACAGTTTGTCAAGTGCTTTACATCTTGTCTTTATTACTATTGCAGTATATTGTGTTGCAGATACATGGACAGACATAAAAGGACTTTAGCTATTGTTATACCTGCATACAGGCACTTACAATGACTGCTCAACAGACATGCATACATCTTAGTTCTTGAAAGAGTTGAAAGGGAAAGCAAATATGATACCTAGAACATTTTCATTGTAAAAGAAAGAACAGAGACTTCTCTTAGCACAAGGCGATGATCATTTTTTTTACATTTCAGTTAATAAGTGCTTTATAGTGGTTGCTCCCAATTGGCAAGTTTTCACCTATCCACAGGAGAGATGATAACTTGTGGGTCTTTGGGTGATTGACCTCTGGCTCTTTTACTGATCTAAGAAATGTGCTCTGTATTCAGCTATCTCCATAGGACAACTCCTCTGAGCAATGATTTAAACCTGTCCTTGAGCATGTCTCTCTATTTTGTTAAAGTTACACTTGTTCCTAACAATAGACTATTCTACAGCTTCACAGTTCTAAGTCTGGCCTCAAGCGGTGGCTTACCTCCCACAGGGAAAGGATCAGGCATTTATATATCCTAAATGCCCAATGCATATTTTTCACAGCATCTGCCATCAGGAAAAGATTGGAAGCAGGATGAACTAATCTATCTTTATGCAGGGCCGGACTAGGACTGGAATTCAAACCTGGCATTAGAAATCACAGGGGTCCATGCCGTTAACTCCTTTCCCCCCAATTCTCCAGATGGGGTCTTTATTCTATTTCCTGCTTGGAGAAAATCAAGATTTGCTATAAGTCCTGTTTCACCAATAGTATCACTAAATAAGATGAAATAATACTGCTACACAATGACTACATAATAGCTTCACATATTGATAGAATAATGCTAACATACTGAACATTATATAAGGATTGTGCAACCCTGAGTTAATTTTCAGTAAGCAGTGCAGCCTTCCAAATCCTAATGATCAGTCATATACTGTATACACTATTACACTATTAGGATTCAGCTCGACTTGACAATCCCAGAATATTGCTAAGTCACTTCACATATACGATTTACATACTTATGGTCACATGCCAGCTAAAGGGTCCAGCTCACCGTTTGCCGTTCTTTGTAGAAACACCGCCTGGAACACGGATATAGGCACTGATTTTGCCAAAACTCATAGAAGAAATAAGGGAAAATCCAGCTTCATCAGAATGGACAGCTACACGTTTCAGGTGTTATGCACACCCTTAATCATGATCATGAAATGCCTTGTAATGCTTCCATAGAGCTGCAAATGAAAATCAAAATTCTGTTCTGATGAAGCTGGATTTTCCCTTAATTCACGTAGGTCACAGTTCTTTTGAGTAAAGCAGCCAAGATTCTAATTGGCACATGACTGTAAACATCCTTATAGCATACTTGTGATTATGTGACAACTGCTTGAACTCACAGCCAAATGCAAACAATGTGTATACTACACATAGGATTCAGCAACCTGCAACACTTGCCGCAAATGTTCCCAAGGTTGTACAACTCGTCCAATAAACATGACTCTGCAAAGATTAATGTTAGCATTAATATTGCTATAAAAGATTAAATATATTGCCAAAACATACCAGATATTGCTGGCATATAAAGTAGTGATCATTCCACTATGCTGTTCCATAACCAAAACCACTGTACTAGAAGCAATGTTACCACCATACAGTGACCATATATTGATAGTTTTATACCAGTGCTCTGCAGACCATATACAGTATATGTATACTGTACTAATATCAGTGACTTTCTTGCTATTCCCTTGTCTATTCTATTTGGTTCAGTCCATGATGTCCACTACTTTCATCTATATTTTGTTCCTGCAAAATTTAACTCACAGACATCTCTTAGCCTTAGGGCTCAGACACACTCTCCTAGTTTCTTGCGAGTCTCTCGGACGAGACTCGGAACAGGTTGGAGCAGTGACCCTGAACGGCTTCTCTCTCTGGACGGGGATTGACAGCTGCTTGTGTTTCTGTGCAGCATCGCATTCCCTGTCCAGAGAGGAAGAGGCCGTTCAGGGTCACTGCTCCAACCTGTTTTGAGTCTCGTCCGTCAAACTTGGATGAGTGTGTCCGAGCCTTTCCTGGCTTTCCTGCACCCTCCTCACATTCTCCCACCTGTACACAAATCATATAGTTCTGTAACTAATGCCCCTACACATTCCCTCTGTACTTTCTAATATTAATAGTGCTCCCCATTGCCTCTTTACATCCATACAATAACAATAGTAATCATTTCCCCTTTGCCTCCTTTAACTCCTTCACAACCAAGGATGTTTATGTATGGGATGTGACCTCCGTCTCTTACCTCAACAGCCTAGGGTCATCTGATGACCCCGGAAGCTGTCTGCAATCAGTTCATGCCAGCGATCTTCCAGTGAGGTCACCAGCAGAAAGAAATAATTTCTCTTGTATTCAGATGTGCATCAGCTCATTGGAACATAAGAGAAGAGATCACTCTGTGCAGTGCTGTGTCTCCCTAGTGGGCCAAGTAAAATAAAGAAATAATGAAAAAAAATGTTTTTACAAATATGAAAAAAAACCTAAAAGTTAAAATCACCCCTTTTGTCCCATTGAAAATAAAACTATTAAAGAAATACACATATTTGGTGTCACCACATTCAGAAATGACCGGTGTATCAAAATATAAAATCAATTACCGTAATCAGTAAACTGTGTAACGGAAAAAAAGTCCAAATGCAAAAATTACAGTTTTTTAGTCGTTGCAACATTGGAATTAAATGCAATAACAGGAGATCAAAGTAGCATATCTACCCAAAAATGGTGTCATTAGAAAGGTCAGCTCAAGCTGCAAAAAATAAGCCATTACACAGCCCCAGATCCCGAAAAATGAGAACACCACGGGTGTAGGAAAATGGTGCAAAAGTGCAATTCTTTTTCTTTAAAAACTTCTGATTTTTTTTTACACTTAGATAAAAGTTAGGTAAAAGTATACATGTTTGGTATCTACAAACTCGTACTGATCTGAGGCATCATACCGACATGTCAATTTTACCATATAGTGAACATGATGAATAAAAATACCAAAAAAAGCAAACGTGTAATTGCACTTTTTTTTTGCAATTTCACTGCACTTAGAATTTGTTTTCCTCCTTTCCAGTACACTATATGGTAAAATAAATTATTTTATTCAAAACTACAAAAATAAAAAAGTTATGGGCTCTTGGAGTAAGGGGAAGAGAATACAATAACCGGAAAAAGGAAAATTTCCCAAGGGTGAAGGGGTTAATAATAATACCCTCCATGACACCTTATAATAATGACCCTAAACCTCTTTATAATAATGCAAACTTTTGCTGTGTTTTTTAAATAATTACACCTCCTGTGCATCCCTACAGTGATCCCCATTATGTCATGTTATAAAAATGACCCCCATTGAGCCTCACTGTAATAAATACACATGCCTTATAACAGAGGTCCCCAACTCCAGGCCTCGAGGGCCGCCAACAGTGCAGGATTTCAGGATTTACTTAGTATTGCACAGGT